>JAXDDW010000022.1:5007500-5020441 GCA_034670385.1 Hoplostethus mediterraneus
GTGGTTGTTTGGATTTCCCGTGTTTTAGAGGTCAGCAAACGTCTCACTTGGAGTTGTTCGCACCTGGAAGTGTGAATGCAGGGGTGTCGTCTTGACTCCTTTCAGACGATAAACCTATAGAGGTTAGATTACAGTGCCAGCTCTTTATTGATAGGTTGAGATTAGACTTTTTGTTACTTCATTGATTACTTCAAAGTGAAGCTCCAACTCCAAAACCAAACTTCAGATATCACAATTCACAGTTTAGAGAACGATCCGTCCATTAAAATACTTACATCTTGCTATTTAATATTTAAGTTTAATATTTATTCTCTCTTCTCTCATCCTAACATTTCTTTTCTCATTGCCAGTTTTATTTGAGCATTTATGAGCAATTTAAGAAATAAAATAAAGACCAGTACAAGCTCATTTTTTGATATTAGAGAAATAATAATCGCAACCAACGCTTATTGCCAAGAGGTTCAGATCACTGAGGTTGGATTTATTTTAACCCTCCCTCTCTCTCTCTCTCTCTCTCCTCTCTCCAGGTTCAGCATCTCCATCAATTGCCACCCCATAATACTGTTCGCCACGTCAACATGGGCCGCTGGGATCGCTCCCCCCTCCTGTCCCCTGCCCTGAGGCTAGCAGTCGTCACGGCGATTCTCCTCCTGAAGCTCCACCCCTCGTCGGCCGGCACCCCCCCTGAGCCGAGCGTGGACGGCTCCGTTTCCGCGGTGTCCACCAATCACAGCACTTGCAGCGAGGCGGAGAAATGCGCCAGGGGGGTGATCCTCCCCGTGTGGGAGCCCCAGAACCCGTCCTTCGGCGACAAGGTTGCCCGGGCGACGGTTTACTTCGTGGCTCTGGTCTACATGTTCCTCGGCGTGTCGATCATCGCCGACCGCTTCATGGCGTCCATCGAGGTCATCACCTCGCAGGAAAAGGAGATCACCATCAAGAAGCCCAACGGGGAAACCACCACCACCACCGTCCGCATCTGGAACGAGACCGTCTCCAACCTCACCCTCATGGCGCTGGGCTCTTCGGCGCCCGAGATCCTGCTCTCCGTCATCGAGGTCGTGGGTCACGGGTTCCACGCCGGCACGCTGGGCCCGTCTACCATCGTGGGCTCGGCGGCCTTCAACATGTTCGTCATCATCGGGCTCTGCGTGTACGTGGTGCCCGACGGCGAGACCAGGAGGGTCAAGCACCTCCGCGTCTTCTTCGTCACGGCCACCTGGAGTATCTTCGCCTACATCTGGCTCTACCTGATCCTGGCGGTGATCTCGCCCGGCGTGGTGCAGGTGTGGGAGGGGCTTCTCACGCTCTTCTTCTTCCCCATCTGTGTGCTGTTTGCCTGGGTAGCCGACCGGCGCCTGCTCTTCTACAAGTACGTCTACAAGCGCTACCGGGCCGGCAAGCAGCGCGGCATGATCATCGAGACCGAGGGCGATCGGCCACTTCCTTCCAAGGTATAGCCAGAGGAAATACTGCTAGTACTACTACCACTGTTAAACAACTACCACTGCTATCACCACCACTACTAATACTACTACTACCACCACGACTATTATTACCAGCACCAGTTCTGCTACTACTACTACTACAACAGATACTACTACCATTACTGTTACTACTACTATCACCACTACTACTACTACCACTACTAGTACTATTACCACTACTACTACTACAACCATTATTACAACAAAAACAGATACCATTACTACCATTACTGTTACTTCTACTACTATCAACACCTCCACCATCACTCCTACTCCTACTACTATCACCACTCCCACTACTACTACTAGTACCAGTGTCTACTAGTATTCCTGAAGTCTCATACTATTCTGTCTGGTTAACTGTATTGGCTTTCAGCTGAAAAACAGATTCATCATTTCAACATGCACGAGATATTTTGTGCCAACAAGATAAATGCCACCCACTCATCCACCACTCGTCCTCCCTGAAATCACAATGAATGTCACGGAGGATGATGTCAAAGACGATAATGATGATGAAGATGAAGATTGTGTTATTAGCAGGGCACTTTTAATGTGGATCCTCAAAGGGTGGAATCTCAGAAGTGTTTCCTGAGCAAAAAAGTCTGTCATTAGTGCTTCATAAAGAATCTAATAGTCCTGCTGGAAGCGCTCTCTTTTTCAAAGGCATAATAGTTAGAGAGTAGTCGACCGCTAGAAATTAATTAGGCTGTCCTCGTCCAGAAAAAAAGAGAAAAGGAACAGATAAGGAGCTGTTATGTAGGAGGAAGTGGGTTCATGGGTAATGTGTATCTGAAACAATTATCTGTTTTACTGAATGGAAGTCTGCCAAGTTATACTCATACCAGGAGGCATATTAATATGCTTGTACTACACACTACACACACACAAACACAGACGTACACAGACACTGTCATTTTTTAATTTCCTGTGTTTGACTACTCTGATGCCCTTTGTGATATCCTGTGGCAGTCACTACACAAATGTAATTTAATTATCAGTATTGAGGTTTGGGGTGAACTCATTCACCACTCAATCAATTAGAGTGTCTCTTCTTCTAAATTTACAAAATATATATTTAGTTCTTTTAAAGGGACTCATTTTGGATGATAGCACTAAGAATCAACACTCCCGCCAGCAGTCCCTGAATAGCAGTTTCAATTTACCCTCTGGATTGGTGAAATGTCACTGTAAGGAAAGGTGGCAAAGATGGCAAAGTTGTAAATTGCAAAGGGTAGTAGCTATTTCCATAAGGGCTCAATGACATTTCATTAATAAAAATTTATTTGAAGGAAAAAATGGTGATAAATTGATACCAAACCTGTCAGTGACATTAATCACAAGATGGAGATGGCGCAGAAGACAAGACAGTTAATTGCAAAGGGACTACAAAGCCAAAAGTTAGCAGTGAAATGATTTTCACTTTTATATTTTACCGGAAAAGATGAAGTCAATGTAGTCAATGTATTATAAATGAACAGAGATCATATGACTTTATAAACATATGCCATCTCAATAGAATTCAATGTTCAAGGTTAATTTCTGTCTTTGTTTGACTGAACTGATCATTTTATCACTGATCCATCTGATTGATTTATTGTTTAGATCAGGTAGCTTCAGCTAGCTAACCATAGTATCTGGTCAGCTAACCATCACGTTAGCACACTAGCTAACGTATCTAGTGGAAGGTAGTGTTAGCTGTGGCTAGTAGTCCCATGTTAACAGTAACTAAATTAGCCTGCTGGCTAGCTAGCTAGCTGCCAGTTAGCTACCACTTCTCAAGCTAGTTGTTTTGTGTTTGGAGTAGAGACTAGGGCTGAAGACAAGACAGTTGAGTCACAGTAACCATGCTTGACAGTAAGCTAAAATCACTTTTACTTATAACGTTACTGAATGTACCTACAAACACGCCAAAACAATTAGTTTTAGACTTCTCTTAGTCTGGGTGTTAGATATTTAGCCGTTATTTGTGTACAGCCAACTGTCCAATGGACTTCCATGATGACGCCAGCTGTGGTTACGCTGCTAAGCCTCCATATCAGTGGTTCTGAACACACACTGTTTTCTCTGTCATTCTAAGGTGGACATTGAGATGGATGGGAAGATGCTGAACTCTCATGGTGTGGACTTCCTGGACGGGCCGCTGGGTTTGGAGCTGGATGAGAAGGATCTGGATGAGGAGGAGACCAGGAGAGACATGGCCAAGATCCTGAAGGAGCTCAAACAGAAACACCCCGACAAAGAGGTGAGCAGCATGAGGAAGCAGCCAGCTAGTCAGCCATGAAACACAGAGGTGGATGTGGTCCTATTTAATTGGGGCACCAGGGTGGTGTACTGAGCCCACAAGCCTCGGGTTCATGCCCTCATGACCGCCCTGCCCTCGTGTCTGCCCTGCTGCAGTGTTTTTTAGCATAACACTGAATCACCCACCAGCTGCAGGTGTGCTGCTCTGTAGCTGACCTTGACCTCTGACCTCCCTGTGGAGGGGGGCAAGCCAAAACAGATTTCTGCTCTTGGAAATATACCGATGTTTATGATGTTTGTTACGTAAAAAGGGAATTAGTGTTATTAAAAAAGGATGGATGGGGCCTTTTCCATGGACTTCAGGTATTCTATTGTCTGGTGCTATTATATGACCCTTGAACTCATTATTGGTCGCTTGTAATGTTGCTGATACATGAACGAGGACAAGTCTCATGAAAATATGTGAGAGAAAGAAAAGTGAGAGGACTCGGTTTCCCCGCCACAAAAGCACTATGTGAAGGAGACATGACTACAAATAGCTGTAGTTTGAAATATGGCAGTGGAAAGTAAGGCAGTGGAGGTTAGGGAACCGATCACTTCATCATTCGATACATGTGATCGACTTTCTGTTTAGATAATGGCAGCTTGTTAGCTAGCTAACTCATCTGGTCAGCTATCACTGTTGTACACACATCTCATTAGCACACTAGCTAACATAGCTAGTAGAATCTAGCGTTACTAGTGTGGCTAGTAGATGCTTGTTAACATTAGCATCATCTGGCTAGTTAGCTAGCAAAAAAAAAAGCCACACTCAGGTTAACTGAGTTGACTCTTCTCAAACTCGAACAAATCTACCGTCTCAGAATATCTAGTATTACTTAGAAAACCACAACGATCATTTTCAAGTATGTCTCTTTTTCTAGCCTGGTTGTTTTATATTTAGTGCATACAGACAATCCTCCATGATGGCACCAGATGTGATTGCCAAGAAATTTGTGATCCAACTGCAAAGCCTCTATTCTACTTTTGCACCACTGAAATTATCACCTGGCACTAGTGGTAGTACAAGTGGTAGTAGTAGTACTATGAGGACTTTGGACAGAAAACAGAGACCTGGCCAAGACACTAATGGAGATAAAAATGAAAACCTTGACTGAGTGGTGGTTAAGTGAGCTTCAGAACATGACATTGGGACGGAAATGATTTACCACCGCAGTTAAATTGACAATCAGGACATACTGAGTCACGTGGTACAAGGTCAACAGGAACGAGGCAACGGCAAAGCACGCTTTTTATCGTGTATTTCCCCCCCCCATCTTGTACGAGAAATGAAATGAAGAAATAACGAGCAGGAGATGACGCTCTGTTGTTGTCTTCATTATCACGGTGATGATGGTAATCAGCTTCATGAATGCAGCCAAGGCCTCATCACAACCCACCAGTTTAGCACCATGATTCACTTCTTAAAAAGGAAAAACTGCAGAGGAAAAGAAGCTTGCAAGTAAAGTGATTAAATTGATATATAAGTACACATATACATATAAATACAGAGCCTCCAATCGCCACTCTAGAGATCAATAAAGTGTCTATCTATCTATGTACCCACTATTTTTGTTTACTCTTTCTTCTGTCTGTTCTGGCTGACCGACTGTACTGTACACCAAACCAGAAGACATCTGAAGGATCATTTTGAGTGCCAAGCAGGAATTATGTCTTGGTTGCATTGGTACATATTGATAACTATTGATAACAGAGACAAGAGGATCCAACAGTAGACTACACATCATCCACCATGCTGTAGCCATGTGTGTTCCAGCAGCGTTTCATAAAATATGGTTGCATCTGCAGAGGGAAGTGTGGTGAGCGTCCCGTGTTGGACATGAGGATGTTATACATGTATACAGAATGGACGTGGAAGTGTGGTGTTGCTTGTCCAACACATTTAAACTGTTTCTGTTTCTACCATGAGACAAGGATGGTCTTCTGTGGTCTGCTCACGGTTTGATGAGCCTCACGCTTTCAAAACCCAGCAGGCGTTTGACGGGCGGTGGCGTGCAGGAGGCGGTCCAGTCCAACGCCTTGGATTCACATGACGGTGCAGGTTCAGCGTCAACTCGTCAATGTGATACGCTACAAATTCATATTAAAACATCTTTGGGAACAAGTGCAGTTAGTAGCTATGGATGCAGGGATGTCAAACCATGAGCCGTGGAGGGCCGAGAGTATGCAGGTTTTCAGTCCACACCAGGACCAAGATTACACCAGGTGATTTCACTGATTAGCACACCATCAACCAGAGAGGAGGGACTAATCAGTGAAATCACCTGGTGTAGTCTTTGGTTGGACTGAAAACCTGCATACTCTCAGCCCACCATGGCACATGGTTTAGCACCCCTGCTCTATAGGCATCGTCTCAACTTTCATTTTTGAAAGTTTTGAAAGTACCAGTTCATTTTACACCTAAACTTCAAAATCTTCAGTGCACAACTGTTGGCGCTTTGTAATAAATGGACTTACATGCAGCTTATCGTGCATAAGAAACCTCCCATCCTCCCTGCCTTACTAAAGCTGTATCAATGCGGACCTATGCACCAAAAAAGACAGCCCGGGCATCAAGTACAGCATTTCATTCTGCTCGGCGCTCTCTTATTGTTTGGACTTGGTTTAACACTAAAAAGGATATTGGAAATCAGAAGCGGAAACAGAAGCCGCTGAAATGGCAACTCTACTCTCATGGGTGAGAGGGTCTGCTAAAATAGATTTTTTGTTGTTGGATATCCACATAGAGTTTACAATTAACCCTTGTCTCTAGGAAAAGTATCTCTGTACACGAGCTGTTCTTCAGTCATGTTTGGATAAATGTATAGAGGAAGTTTTTTATTGATGATTTCTCCTCTCAGTTCATCTCCAAGCTGCACCTTGGTGGCTGATCATGTCCAGCTCACAAAGCCGTGGACAACCCCATTCATGTTCTCTATTGAAACCTGCACACTGACTGATAGTACTCTGATTGTGTTTCTTGCTACCAGCACGGCTCATTGTCAGAATGCTGTCCTTTGGTTGCCGCTGACTTTTTATTTAAGCAGACAGGTTGAATGAAAGCGCTTTGGTTCACCCAGTCAAGCTCACTCAGAACAACCTCGTATTTAAGCAGACAAGTTGATTAAGAAGACATTTTTTTATTTACTCCAGCGACCTGGGAGAGCTTTGTATTTGGTGTGAGCACCGTCTATTGTCAGCCTGGGGACACTTCACCTAGTGGTTGATGGAAGGGAGAGTGTCAGTTGTTTAGTTTCCCTACTCAGATGTCGGTCAACAACAACAACACCTGCCAGCTCGACTAATCACGCCGGCTAACTACCGGGTACTGCTTTAACACTGTTTTGTGTGCATGTTTCTGTGTGTGTTTTCCATTATCAGGTGGAGCAACTCATTGAACTCGCCAACTACCAGGTCCTGAGCCAGCAGCAGAAGAGCCGGGCTTTCTACCGTTGCCAGGCCACCCGGCTGATGACGGGCGCCGGCAACATCCTGAAGAAACACGCGGCCGACCAGGCGCGCAAGGCCGTCAGCATGCACGAGGTCCGCTCCGACGCCGGCGACAACGACCCCATCTCCAAGATCTACTTCGACCCCGGGTCCTACCAGTGCCTGGAGAACTGCGGCACGGTGGCGGTGAACGTGGTGCGCCGCGGCGGCGACGTGGGCAAGACTGTTTCCGTGGACTTCCGGACGGAGGACGGCACGGCCAACGCCGGCTCGGACTACGAGTTCACCGAGGGCGTGGTGGTCTTCAAGCCCGGCGAGACGGTGAAAGAGATCCGCGTGGGCATCATCGACGACGACATCTTCGAGGAGGACGAGAACTTCCTGATCCACCTCTCCAACGTCATGGTGCTGTCGTCAGAAGGCGAGGAGCCCGAGGACGGCGAGGCGGCCAATCACGTGGACTCGGTGGCCTGCCTCGGCCTGCCCTCCACGGCCACCGTCACCATCTTCGACGACGACCACGCCGGTATCTTTACGTTCGAGGAGCCCGTGTGCCACGTGAGCGAGAGCGTCGGCACCATGGAGGTGAAGGTGCTGAGAACGTCGGGGGCTCGCGGCGTGGTCATGCTGCCGTACAAGACGGTGGAAGGGTCGGCGCGAGGTGGCGGGGAGGACTTCGAAGACAGTCACGGCATCCTGGAGTTTCAGAACGACGACATCTTGTGAGTCCATCTATCTATCTATCTATCTATCTATCTATCTATCTATCTATCTATCTATCTATCTATCTATCTATCTATCTATCTATCTATCTATCTTCTGATAACACACTGTATGGGATCGGATGCTACCTTTCGAAATCATCAAATAAATTCCTGTTGTCCTTGAAGGGATGAGAACGGGTCCTAACAGGTGCGATCCTAATCCGGTGTGTCATCAGCCTCCTTCTGGACGCTCGACGTTACGTGTCATATTTGCATATTGCATGATGTCACGGTGATGCTGCTGATGTTACTGCTGATGGTGTGAGAGTGTGAGTGTGTGAGCGCGTGGCGTGGTGGTCACCGTGGGCGGCGTGGCGGACTGCCCGTTGCGCCGCCACCGCGAGGATTCGACGGCATCATCAACCCCCCTACCGCCACCCCCCCCCCTCCTTTATTCCTCCTCTTCTGTTTTTTTCTTTGACTCCATTCTCTCCTTTATCTTCATCGGTTTCATCTTTGCTGTGGATTCATGGTTTTAGTCTGCTTTTGGGTTTAAACCTCTCAGTAGTTTTGAGAGGTGAAGAGGTTAGAGAAGTGGCCCTCTCATTGGAAGGTCGCTGGTTTGAATCCCAGATTGCAAAGGGAAAGTGAATAGGAGGTCCTCTACAGTAAGCCAGGCGTTTGAACCCAGCAGGTGGGCCTGTGTGGAGCTGGATGGATGTGGAGGAGGGAGGGCATGTGGTCTCGGTCAACTTTCCTTCCATGTTGAAAGGCTTTTTAAAAAAATGCCAGTTGCCCTTTTTTGGTGTCTTTTATATTGTGGAAAGTTCCAGACCGGCTGCTCATGCGGCGGCTGAGGCTCGTTTTGTTGAATTTCCTGTGTGAAAAGAAACTTCATTCAGCTCCATTTTAGGCTCCCGGCTGTGAAACGGTTCAAGACTCGTTGAGCGGTGGTGTTATCTGATGGTGACTCATGTCGAGGTCTGCGGCCACATGGTAGCAGGACTTTGACCACAGCGGTTACTGTACTACTCTTACTGACCCACTGGCAGGATCTAGTTGATCTACTCTACCAGCCAGGTATCATCTGAAGGTCCTGGTCCTGGTCCTGGTCCTGGTCCTGTTTGGATGGACTACCACTGTGACCAGTACTAGACAACTGCTGCTTATGGGATGCACTAATGTTGACTCTACTGTTGACTCTACTGTTGGCTCTACTGTTGACTCAACTGTTGGCTCTACTGTTGGCTCTACTGTTGACTCTACTGTTGACTCAACTGTTGGCTCTACTGTTGACTCAACTGTTGACTCTACTGTTGACTCTACTGTTGGCTCTACTGTTGACTCTACTGTTGACTCAACTGTTGGCTCTACTGTTGACTCAACTGTTGGCTCTACTGTTGACTCAACTGTTGGCTCTACTGTTGACTCTACTGTTGGCTCTACTGTTGACTCAACTGTTGGCTCAACTGTTGTCTCTACTGTTGGCTCTACTGTTGACTCTACTGTTGACTCTACTGTTGGCTCAACTGTTGGCTCAACTGTTGGCTCTACTGTTGACTCTACTGTTGGCTCTACTGTTGGCTCTACTGTTGACTCAACTGTTGGCTCAACTGTTGGCTCTACTGTTGGCTCTACTGTTAACTCAACTGTTGGCTCTACTGTTGGCTCTACTGTTGACTCAACTGTTGGCTCTACTGTTGACTCTACTGTTGACTCAACTGTGGGCTCTACTGTGGGCTCTACTGTTGACTCAACTGTTGGCTCTACTGTTGACTCAACTGTTGGCTCTACTGTTGACTCTACTGTTGGCTCTACTGTTGACTCTACTGTTGACTCAACTGTTGACTCTACTGTTGACTCTACTGTTGACTCTACTGTTGACTCAACTGTGGGCTCTACTATGGGCTCTACTGTTGGCTCTACTGTTGACTCAACTGTTGGCTCTACTGTTGACTCTACTGTTGGCTCTACTGTTGACTCTACTGTTGACTCAACTGTTTTACAATTAGAAGTGACCAGATGCTGTTGCTAAACTAGTTTAAGAAGACTTCAAGCCTAAAGTGTTATTATGGTTTGTAGAGCCTCTCATGGTTTTATATGTATACATATATATATATATATATATATATATATATATATTTGTATTGTTATGAAAATATTGCCATTACATACAATTTCTTAATGGATCCAGACGTGCACATCTTCCCTTTATTAACTATTACAGCTTATATAAAGTCTGTTAATACGTTTGTTTGGTTCATGGCACTTTGTCATTTTGAGACAAAATAGTTATTATTATTATTATTATTAGTAGTAGTAGTATCATTTATATGGGTCTATATAGTACTGATGACACAGTTTACCATTAGTCGGTGGTTGTAAATTGTTAATCAACAACACTAAACAGAGTTGGCTTCCTGTTGAAAACCTGATTTGATTCACTGAGAGTTGACATCCTGTTAACCTGTTTTAACATGGAGACACACACACACACACACACACACACACACACACACGTACATCCCTGCATACACACACACACACACACACACACACAAAATGATTGTTTTCCATAAAACACTCAATAAGGTAGACTACTGGTCTCACACACACACACACACACACATCTTGGTGGGCGTGTTCACAATGTCAGTGCAAATTACTGTTTGCAGTAAGCCTTCCCACGGTGGCCCGTGGGCCCGTGGCGCTTGTAGCGTTAGTGAGAATACAATAAACTTCACAGCTTTCAACAGATGGTGTTTTTACTGTTCGACGGCGATGCGTGCGTACGAGGCCAACGCCAAGTGCTTTATGGGAATATGGGATCCTGTAATTTTGCGGTTATATCAGGTCGCCTTTTAATAAAAGTGGGATAACGGCCAGTCAGTGGCGATATGATGGAGGTGAGGATGTGATTTTACTCAGGGGTGCCAGTCTGTAAAACCTCTGCTAACCAACCTAAGAATTTCATTTATATGGGTTTCAATGGAGAGTTTTACTGTCCCGTCCTGGTGTAAATGCTATTTCAGAGGCTTCATCCACTCTAACAAGAATACAGTTCTGGGGGAAACACTGAATCCTGGATGGATTTGAAAGGTCAGCAGCTTCAATCAAAAGACATCAGTATCCATATCGGCCTTCAAAAACCCATATGGCCCATATGGGTCGAACCCTGGTCTGCTGTCTGGTGAGGTTCAGGTATGCAGCAGGATGTCTGTCTGTCTGTCTGTCTGTCTGTCTCAGCTGGGTGTTAGTTAAAAACTCGTGGTTTTCCTGCAAGGCTTGTTTGAAACCGTCTGTGAGGTGGAAGGAGAAGAGTAATGAATTGAAGCTAAGTGCTGCTGTCAAGATGAATGAATGGGTGGATGCTGTGTTAGTAGCAGTAGTATTAAAAAAAACTCTCACTCTTTCCCTTTCTCACTCCCCCCCCCCCCCCCCCCACCCCATCTCTCTCTACTGTTTTTAGTGAGATATTTGAAGCAGATGTGTTCAAGCCTGTGGCAGACTGCATAGTTTCCACAGCCTATAGCTCTCACAGCCGGGCAGTGGGTTTCAATCACACTTTGTCCAAATCAAATGATGGCCTGTCCTGATGGTCATGGTCATGGACTGTGTGTGTGTGTGTGTGTGTGTATGTGTGTGTGTGTGTGTGTTTAACATTACAGGTTTGATTCCTGCAACAGGCAATGTCACTGAGTAATTTTACGTTGATTAGCCGTTTGAATGACGTCTAAATGGTCTGGGCTAAAATGAGGCTACATTAGTTTAGTAGACGTCTACCACAATAAAAGCATCATCTTGACTTGTCAGGTGGATATTTCTGATATTTACTGCTGTTTATGTATTGTTTAAATATGTAATAATGTATTTACTGCTTGGTCTGAAACGGCCCTTAGCTAATAATCTCAGGAACAACAACGACAACTTCCATTTAGCCAGGAAGTTAGCTAGCTTACTGGCTAGTTAGCTACTAGCTAGCTACGTAGGCTAGATCCTGGTAGCTAGCTATAGTGGACCAAATATTTTACCTTAAAATGTGAACCAGAGATCCATTTCTCATACGTTTTTCAGTGGAGAATCTGTGAAATAATATGTTTGTGTTTGTATGATCTTGGTACACAACAGCAGGACCTAGCCTAGCCTGAGTGTGAGTTGGCCGCTGTGGGACTAAGGTCTCGAGGCCTCAACAAAACAACAAGTGCCTAGTTTATTCCAGTTTTAGCATCTAACAGCACTAACACACGCACACACACGCGCGCACACACACACACACACACACACACACACACACACACACACACACACACACACACACACACACAGTACGCCATGCAGCAGCCACCCGGGCCCTGACTGTCTCCCTACGGGGAGCAACGGAGGACATTTTTGGTGCAGAAAAAAGGAATTACAAAATAGCTCATCTAAATAGGATTGCCTTCAGGCTAACTCTACCCTGATTCTGTTTTCAGAAGAGAGAGAGAGAGAGAGAGAGAGGAGAAGGAGAGAGAGAGAGAGAGAGAGAGAGAGAGAGAGAGAGAGAGAGAGAGAGAGAGAGAGAGAGAGAGAGAGAGAGAAGAGAGAGAGAGAGAGAGAGAGAGAAGAGAGAGAGAGGAGAGAGAGAGAGAGAGAGAGAGAGAGAGGGGAGAGAGAGAGAGAGAGAGAGAGAGAGAAAGTTTTTAGACCTCTATAAGTTAGGTTGAACTTCCTCCTCCTCTCTCTGTCTGAAGGTCCTGTGCAATTTCTCTCCAGAATTGTTTGTGAGGGCTCGTCTGGTTTCGGTCTGCGAGGTGTGTGTGTGTGTGTGTGTGTGTGTGTGACCTCCAGCTGTCTGCTCTGTCTTCAATGCAGCACGTCAAAAAAAATCCAGATCAGTTTGTACAGAAAACACAGAACAGAGACGATACAGTATGATGACCTGAGTTACTATTACTACTAGTACTACTACATTACTAATGTACAATTACTTCTACAATAATATACTATTACTACTGCTTTACTTTACCTGTACTTCTAC
>JAXDDW010000023.1:0-7500 GCA_034670385.1 Hoplostethus mediterraneus
AAATCTCTTCTGTTATGTAACCTTGCTGACATGCATACGTGCCGATCACGTGGGTGCTCCAGTGCTCGAGCACCCACTGAAAAGGTTGAGCACCCACGGGGAAGGCCGATAATAAATGAAATAAATAATGAAATAAATATATGTATTAAAAAAACGCATCTATTTATTCTATTATTACTTATTATAATCGGTGAATGTTTTAAATCGCATTATCCAATTAAACTTGTTACAGCTCTGTGCATGTGTTAAGGGGGGGGGGCTACGTTAAGGGGCATGGCCACGTAGCCAACTGCCAATGTAACGTTAGAGTCGGCTAAACCAACGTTGTTCCATCACGTAGCTGCTAGCTAGCGACACAGCAAGTGTGAAACACGGTGATGACCGGGTAAAAATGTACGAATTTGTCATTAAAAAACAGAGAGAGATACCGAGTGTAAAGACAGTCAAAGTGAGGATCCACCACCAGTGATGAATTTGTAGCAGAGCAGTGTCGCATGTCGTTTGGGTGTGTGTCTACGTTGACAGATGACAGCAGCCTGCACCACGGTGATTACTAAAGCAAGTGCAATAAAAGTGATTTTGTGACAATCTTCACCTTGGTGGTATTCACTTCATTTGAGCACCCACTGGCAAAAACATAAATCGGCGCCTATGCTGACATGAACAATTTTGTATGAACCCGTTGGCACAACAATAGCCATGGACTGTGGACATAACCTGGCTGCCATTGAAATCTGTCAAACTACAGCTCTGGGTCAGGCAGAATTGACAGTTCTACACTGGAAATCTTGTTTTCCCAGGTTGTATTTGTGGCTTTTTGTCATCCCTCTGTATTGCTGATCCCCCTGAATATTTGTCACACTTAGAATTTAGCGTGTTTTTATCAAACACTCAACACTTTTATCAAACAAAATAGAAGAAACATTTTTGATGATATGGCAAGCCTCTCCATGTCATTTCACAAGGAGCCAACAACCCAGCCATGTAAACTTTCTTTATTATTTACATTTTATCTTGAAAATACTTGATACTAATACTAATACTTTTAGATATAATAGCACAAAATAACGCAGTCTTACATTAACGTGCATTTATTTAGACTACTTAGCAGCTTGATGGCTGACAGGGCGACTTAGTGTTGTGAGAACTCACGGCAAGGTAGTAGTTTTCCATTGGTGTGACTACTTTGACCTCGCCTGTGTGTGTGTGTGTGTGTGTGTGTGTGTGTGTTTGTGACCGTTAACCACACCTCAAAATCCAGGATCAAACCTGAGGACAGTGAACACTAGATTTTTTTCTTCACACATTGTGCACACAAGCCGGTACTCACACACATACAACCATACACACGTATACACGTGCATGCACACACACACTCGTGCATGATCAGCTCATGTTGACCATCCTGTAATTTGTGTTTTTCCTGACCTGCGCAACACAAAACACCTTCTAATTTGGTGATGACTGTAATCTGATCCAGGTCCTTTGAAAGCTAGCAGGAAGGTGTTTGCTCGTTTTAAGATGTAAGCGAAGCTAATGACAAGCTAGCCACTAGCTCAATGAATCAAAATAAACTGTGGTACAGCTTTCCCATACTGAATTTACTTTGGGCTGCAGAATAAAATCTAAACTTCTAAGTCATTTCAATCCAAATAAAATTTCACGATGTGAAAACAATAATTGAAATAGTATTGTCATATTATCATTATGCTGAAACATTTATGTTCAGTGTTTGCAGCGGTGCAGTGCAAAGGAAAATGATAATGCGATTTTTCCAGAAGTCCATATTCTCAACTTTATATTATCTAGCTAGCTACTGTATGTCTGTGTTACGATGCATATATTTTTTTAATATATATATTTCTATCAGGATATAAGCAGACTGTGATCAGGTGATATACCAGGTGATAGATAAAATATACTACCCAGTGTCATAGCGAAGTGCATATGTCAGTGCCTTTGGTGCTGCAATCCACCATGGAAGCGTCAAACGAGGTGCAGCTAATGAGTGTCAAGAGTTGCGTCCACTGTGTTTGGGCCTCTGCACTAATAGGATGCTGCATGGGTCTCGACACACTGCCTCCATCTCTAACATCGCTAAATGGTCCGTTTTTCTAAATGCTTCTGACGGCTGAGACTTCCTGCTTTCAAACTGTTGGAGAAAAAACGTCTTTGTACTTTGAGAGTGAAGAGTCGACTTGACTTTCCCTTGGACAGGAAGAAGGAAGTCCACCTGTTCCCAGTGAGACGAATCGGGGCATACGATTGGCTGCGGTGTCATGGTTGCCCGAAGTAACCAGGGGGACAGTTGACAGATGACAGCGGCTAATTGGAAAACTAATGAGGTCCAAAAACCCAGCCTGGTGCACGAGAGTAATGAGGTCCAGAAAGAAGGACAGAGGGAGAGGTCAGCCTTGTCAACAGCAGATGCTCAAAAAACAAACAAAAACCCCGTCAAAGAACAACCATTACTACTTCTATAAAACATTAACGTTGAGGAAAACGTTGAAATTCAACATTCTTGCAGGGTACAAGCTATCAAGTTATCAATTCTTTCCATTTTATGGACGATCGACATCGGTTACGACCAACTATGGTAGAACTGACGAGGCTAACGTCATGACAGGTCAGCAAAAATCTTCTCAAGTCTCATTTACTCTTACAATCTTGTTTTTCTTATAACAAGTGAAAAAATCTGCCAGGATAGCATACGTTCCACTTGACAATATCTTAAAATAAGGCATAAACTCTTAATATTGATTAATGATTAATTACTAATTGGAGATAATGCCGCTTGATTTGAGAAAAGTATTGAAACAAGTCAGCCTGCATTGGAAACAGTTGATATTATCTGACCTCATTGGCAGATTCTTTTCACTTGCTTTAAGAATTGTTTGTAGATGTTTAGCAGAGGGTTAGCAGAGCAAAACCAGCTAAACCCCAGCTGCTGTGTGTAACTATCAAAAAGTATCGTGGCATTTAAAATAAGTTGAAATATGACACTGATAATGTGGATATTGATAAAAATGATTTTATGGCTGCAAGGAGACTAGTACACTAGCACACTCAATACTTAGCAGTGGTTGTTCAGAAGGACCTCACTATGTACTGTGTAATAAACATATATATATATATATCATAGCAGTGCTACTACTACTATGATGGCAGAAGAATGAATGAGAGAAGATGGCATGAACTGGATTTGAACCCACAGCACTGTGACTACCCGGTATTTGCCTTTTCCCCCCCTGAGACACCAGAGCACCACATCGCTGTGACACGCGACCTCAGAATCACCTTTTGGCACTCAGTCCATTTGTTGAGAGAGTTGTGTGTTAAGGAATGTGTGGTTTGGGCACGAAACCAATACTCAATACCCACTGCCCTGTCATGATTATGGTTATCATGAGCTCCCACACTGAGGAGAGGGGACAGAAAGAGAGAGAGAAATACAGAGGGTGTGTGTGTGTGTGTGTGTGTGTGTGTGTCTATTAGCTGTCAGGTGAAGTAGTCTGCCAAGAGGCACCTGGCTGATTAAATAACCAATTTGATACAGTCATCATTCTTATCACTGCCAACTGCCACTGTGTGTGTAGTGTGTGTGTGTGTGTGTGTGTGTGTGTGTGTGTGTGTGTCATTTAAGGGCTTATTGTTTGGACAGCTCTATAAACAGCTTTGGCAGTACTGAGGAGGTAAGACGCCTCCACAGTAGGCTGTTTTTGGATCGGTTACATCCCAGAGTGCATTTTTTACATTTATTTACCAGACAAGGTGAAACAAAATCTTATTTACAGCTCGGAGGGAAATAGTTGTCGTGGGAGAGAGGAGCTGTGGGGCTCAATGGATACGATTGTCGCTATTCAATCCCAAAAAAAAAAGAGTCACAAGTCACAATCAAGTCAAGCTTGAACTTTTTCAAGAAAAAAATAACAGAAATATGAAAACAATATTACATGAAAACACAAGACTGACGGGCACAACAGATGACTATCTGGGGAGTAGTTTCATATAGTTAACTACTGCAACTTCCAAATATTTAAGGTAGTATTATTTGTAGTATTTGGTAGTATAAGTATTTTTTTTCATCTTTTTTATTCTTTTTTTTTCTGGAAATGTGTGACTGATGGACATTACATTTAATAAAGTCATCATTCCTTGCATTTCTTCCTGATAGGGTTGTTTGTCCAGGACTGGTTTCTGGCAGGGGTCCGTCACTGTGTGGACATTATAAACACAGTGAACATTCCTTAAACCTTATTCAAATACAATATTTTGGTATTTTTGCAGTCATGTGATTTTGTATTGTATGATATTGCAGATGTAGATATCATTAGGACTATTTCTAACTTTAGTTGCCAAAGCTACATTTCTCTTTGGGGGAGTTGCTGCAGTTGAACTTCCTCCAATGTGAAGTAACTGGGAGGAGTCAATCACTGATGCACAGTGCCAATGCAGAGTTTCAGGCATAATCAGCATAATCATCATCATCATCATCATCATCATAAACATCATGACTTCAGGATCAACAAGCAATCATGGTCTTCCGTAAATGGGAAACAACCTTTGCAGCACACAAACCTCCATCAAGCTGTCAGGTTTGCAATTGCCCACAGAAAATGGAGCACTGTTCACCACCTGAGACATCCTCCATGTTCACGTTAAAAATAATCTGTTAGTTTGCTCTACATGGCAACAAAACTAATGATGTTTTCTGAACCGTAAACCTTCAAGGACACAGAAAAAAGCCTCAATGTGCATGTAACTTTAATAGTATTTCCTACCTCCTAAAGATGTATTTCAGTCTAAAAAGGCGGGTAAACTTTATTCCTGCAAATAAAAAGGTGACCAAAGGTGGCTCATCTGAGTTTAGGTGGGTTCACCCTCCACTACATCCCTGGATATATTGTTTTTTCTGTATAATGTCCAAGAAAGAATTGTCTGCAGTACTAATACAGGATAGATGCAGGGGGACTTTTCTAGCGGCAACTACTGACATGTCCATGATTTATCTGACCTGGCTGTATGTCTGTCTGCGGTTTATTTGAATCACTTTAACTGTCTGATGTATATGTTCTTGGCCTTGACATCGAGATGAGAGAGAGACAGCGAGAGAGAGAGAGGCGGGGAGGGGAGAGAGGTTGAAAGACAGAAATGGTCCAACAGTGATAAAGAAAAAGAGGGAGGGAGAGAGAAAGAGAGGAGTAGATGGGCAGCGGATGAGGGGAGAACGAAGGGGGAGGGAGGTAGATGGGGATGAAACGGAGAGAGATGTGACCCTGACCTTGACACTAACATGACCACTGACCAATTGTATTTTAGATTTATTCTCAGAAGCCAACCTGCAGCAGGGAGGAGGGAGGAAATAAATAATAAAAAGAGAGTATCTCTTTATCCCGACACGCACGCACGCACACACACACACACACACACACACACACACACACACGCACAAAGAGTTATCCGATGGCCATCAAAAGGCCTACAGCCAGTTTCCTATTAGAAGAGGAGATTAAACCACCACAGAGAGGGGATTATAGAAAACACAAAAACCACCGTCGAGAGAGAAAGACAGAGAGGACAGAGGGAAATGGAAATGAAGAGAGAGAAGAGGAGGAAGATGGAGGGGTAAAGAAAGAGGGAGAGAGAAGAGGAGGAAGATGGAGGGGGAGGTAGATAAAGAGGGAGAGAGAAGGGGGAATCGGAGGGGGAGATGGAGAGACAGGAGAAGATAGGAAGTGATGGAGAGAAAGAGAGAGAATGGGGGAGATGGACAGAGAGAGAGAGAGAGAGAGTAGGGTGAGGGAGGAAGAGTGGTGGAGAGAAAATCCCATGCAAGAGAGATAGAGGGAAGGGCAGAGAGGATTTAGATAGGGAAGCGAGGAAATACTGTCACGGACATTATAACAGGCATTATAATAGTGATGGAGGGAGAGGGTGAGAAAAAGGAGAAAGAGAACGAAGGGATCCCATCAAGGGAAAATAGATTTAAACAGCATGAAGGATATAGCTACTGTCATAACTGAGTCCTTCAGACAAAGGACTGCTGAGCCTCCTGGAGGAGTCATGGACCTAATTCACCAAGACATCTGTGAAGGGAGGTGAGAACTTGACAACCCCAATAATTGTCACTCCAACCAACCCCTCTTTCCTCTGACATCCAAGCTAGATGTCTACATAGGTGCTCACGAAAATAGCACACAGGATAGTTACATCACATCCTGTGTGTTGGTAAATGCAGCTTGGAGTACCAGATCTGTGATGAATGACTTCCATCGTAGAAGAGGAGGAGATACCAGTTTCTCCACTGACAGTAGCCTCAATAGACCAGAATGCAATGCAGCCACAACATGTGTTTTGAGCAAGGCATGCAATTCTCACTTTTTCTCAACTGCAAAAACTCTTGCTCTCTTGCTATCACGATCGCTCTCCTCCACCTACACATAAAGCCAACAGCTGGATGTTCTCTGGGGGTTGTCGAAAGGCATTTTGGGAAATGTGGGAAATCACTGACTGACGTAGAAGTAGATGAGGCAGGTTTAGGGAATGTGGGTACACCAAAAAAGTAAATTACAGCACTAACATCACAAAACTGTGCACGGACATGCATTGAACCTCACAGATTCATGATATCTAACAGGTTGTAGAGTATCCGCAGGTGGATTTTTCCTCCAAAAGCACATTGGAGAATAAGAAATGCTGCGACATCTTGATTTTTGGGTCTGTTAAAAAAATAACATATTCCATCATTATCCAATGTACCATGCAGTACCATGAGTGCATACATTTTTGGCTTGGGTGACAACAGAATCCCCAACAGCATGCTTGGTGCCATGCTCTTCATGCTCTATCGACCTCTCTCCCAGTAGTGGTAGGTTCCTTCAGAAGAGGTTGAACTATGGCAAGCTTAAAACTAGTAGACAGTAGACACCAGTAGACAGAGATCGGTGTATAATAGATATACTGATGTACTGGTCACATTTTGTCCTTCAGCCTCGTGAAAATGTTCTTGTTAGCGTTGTTAGCATTTCCCATTCAAATCAGTGGGTACTGCTAGCCACAAGCTAGCTTGTTTGTCCTTTTGCCCAGGACAGAAAGACAGAAACAGGGCTGCTGCAGTGGATGATGGATGTTTGCTGTTAATTGTCCTGTTAATGAGTTGGCTTACCAGGATAATGGGATTACCTACAGCCAGCTGAGACCCTGGAGCACTCTCTCTTTCTGCCAGTCTTTTATCTTTCTTTCTCTCACTCTCTTTTCTCGCTCTCCTACTCTTTCGTCTCACGTTTTTTTCTCCATTTCTTGCTGTCTTCCTCTTCCCATCCTATCTATTTTCATAGCTGGTCACTGTATTAATGCCAATGATCATCTTTTACTCGCTGTCACACACCAACAATACAATCTAATGAACTCATGTAGAATACGTCAATGCAGTACAACAGCTGGATGGGTCATTGTATTCTAGATAGACTATTTTTATTGCGGTATGTTCATCAATAAAAC